>JAZDUA010000709.1:615000-657500 GCA_038098605.1 Gryllus longicercus
CAAATCGGATTGCATTTATCCCGATCATTTGAAGAACATTTGAAATAGGATCGCTGGCACATTGTTACAAATTAGAAGAAGTATACCTTACTTCTTCTTCAACCACAAGTCTGACTCCAACATCTACCAGCTGCTTTCAATGGCCAACCTTGCGAACGGCAGACATCGGAGCTTTGTGCAGGCCCTGCCTCGCGATAGCCGGTTGACAGAGACATCCATTAGCTTCGGTTTGTTTAAGGCATGATGCAGTCCAGCTGCCGGTGCCCAGCTAAGTACTCCCTCATCCGTCTTCCGCCACGCAGCGGGCGGCCTGGCACCCCGCGGACGGCGCTGCCTCCGCCCGGCGCCACTTCCGGCGCCGGCGCCTTCTACCACGAGAACGTCAGGCAAAGGTTGGGTTTCTTTGGAAATGATCCACTCATGTTGCAAATAAAATGTGTGCAAATTAGAAGCCGGATCAATGTGCAGTAAAAGTCGCAGATCACAATCCGCAGATGCAGATCACAATCCGGATTAGTATGTAGTAAAATTGTCTAAAAAGCAGTAATGTGCGGTAAGCTTTAAAGTATCTACAAAATATGCAGATTAAAAAACGCAGGACAAGTATTTTTATTATAAAACAATGAATACCGCTACAAATGTGGACTTTTGATAGATATTATGCATTTCAAGTCCTCAACCAAGCCAGGTTCTGACAAGAAAATCTATTTTGAAAAACTTGTAAACATGTTTCTCACAAATAATAAATAAATAAATTTAATTAACTCTCCAATAAATGCTGTGTTACTATTTAGTAATATTCTACTAATTTATGAAAAACGTCAAAGGCGAATAAAACATTTTTTTTTCAATTTTAACATAATATTATACTTATATAAATATCAAGAAACAAAATTAGTTTTTGTTGAAATTATCATTTTCAGAGGTTGGAGATCTAAAAGACTATTTATCTGTATAGCTGATAAATGGATAGTTTTTATTGAATGTGACACAAATAATAAAGAATTAAATTATTTGAAAATTAAAAACCTACCTTTTAGAATGAAAATATAAGTTTTTCTTTCAAACTATATATACTTCATTAAGTGTTACAAACTACTTTTTCCATCAGTTAAAAAACGATCCATTTAATGTTCTTCTTGGAAGTCATATACATTTTGAACACGCTTTTGGAAATTGTTTTGAAATTAAATTATTTGGAAACTGACAAAAGCAGGGAGGTCCTTGAATTGTGAAAATTAAGCACTGCAAATTCCGGATTACATGAAGCAATATGTATTTTTCTATTATCTTCTGTTACTTCAACTTATTCTACAAAGACAAATACAATTTGAAATCAGGATAAAAATAATTAAAAATTAAGATGTTTTAGAACCTCTTCCACTATCCACAAGACTTCAATCATACAAAAAAATAGAATTCAAGATTTCTTATCATAATTTATCAAATTGCCCTTAGGACGAGGTTTCAAATGCTCCATCTCAAAATATGTCATACTGCAGTCTCAGACTTTCCAAGACACACTATCTGGAGTGTCTTTCCTGTGTCTCAGTAGAGGCCCTTCAGATACGTCATATAAACTATACATTTTCTACATAATATAGAAATGTATTCTTGGATACATACGTCACAAAACAGAATAGTAACTTTATAAAAGGTATTAAAATCGAGTCTTTGAATCCCCGCTCTCCATCAAGATTCACGAGACACGAGGTTGGAAGCGTCCCCTCCCTAATTAAGCCACCCCGTGCGACTTCCGGAGCCAGAGTTGCCACCCGTGGCCGGGCGCCGTCGGCCGAGGCGTGCCGCAGGGTCCAGCGGCCGGGCGGGGCGGGGCCGGGTGGGGCGGGGCGGGGCGGGGCGGCGCGATCGGCGCGCAGAGGTTTATGTTTCCGGCGGCCGCTGGATCTGTAGTCGGCCCCCGCCCCGCGCGCGCCTCCGGGCGTAAATCTCTCCGACAGCGCTTTCCGCCGCCGCCGCCGACCACGACGACGATGACTGCAGCGTGACCGCTTATGCCACAGAGGTGGAACCGTCTCATGATGGGGCCCAGGGAGTGAAACTTGGTAAAATAAAAAAAAACGAGAGGAGTTGAATCGTATAAATAAAATACATTGAATTGTATACATAAGGTGTTCGGGTAAAAATTATGCTATTTGATATTTTGGACGAAATAGAGATTTTTTAAAAAGAGAGTGTAGCCCTGTATATATTGCTATTGCAACTTATGGCAGTAATAGTTTGCTGGTTAAAGCTTATCCCCTTTTATAATATAAAACTGTTTGTCATTCCATTTTCCTGCAATTCTTGAAATGCCAGTTACCATTATTTATTACTGACTATTTCAAATAATAGTTATTTATGTATCTAATAAAGAAAGCGAGTCTAGCGCATGAATTAAATATGCGAGACTGCAGTCATGTATTCCATGTGTTTTATAAGTTTGTTTTATAAAGCCTTGAGTATTCGCTGAGATGGTGAGGTAAACAACCATTGCCACTAAAGCGTCTATGACCGGGTGGTCATAGCGTCCGAATTTACACACTGTCTTGAGGATACTTAAAGCAATCAGCTGTTGTGATATCGGCCCGTAATTTTCAGTTTCTCCAATCGATAACAGAAGGATGGCGAAGCAGTACCTTAACAAACGAGTCACACACCGCGCGTCAAACCTGGAGCAGGAAACGTCAGCAAGTGAGCGTATAAGTCTGCGCCATATCTCACGTTCTAACGGTTGAGGAACACCGCGCTTTCCATGATATAAAAATCACTACATTTACGGGATAAATGTCCACAGTCGTTTACGCAACGGATAAACATATTAAATCAATCAATACAACCATGGGAATTTAGCGGTAGAGCAAAGTGCACATTTGCAATCGGCATAGAGAAAACAAAAGTAATGGTTTGCATACTGAAATATAAACGTTCCACTGCCCGCCCCTGAATTATCGATTGCCCACCCTTGAAATGGGCTACATAGTTGTTCTTATGCTGCGCAACATTGGATCCCAACGCTAACAGCTGGTTGTTTGACTTCCTCGTTCGCACCTGGGAATCGGCACAACATTTCTTCTCTTGTTCCCTGGCTGCATTAATATTTAATTATACTAATTAAGCCTCATGTTGTCGAAAAACCTAATTTTGCCGTGGATTTTTGCCAGGATACTTTCAACATGCCCCAATTCACACACTTTATACCTACGACAAATTATTTTTGTAATATCTCCTGATTTAATGAATTGAATATTTCGTGTGCCAGGCCCACTGTAGGTGGCGAGCGCCTTCTGCGTCGCGCGCCGCGTGATTTGTGGGCGCCACCTCCCGGGCGCACTGCGTTCCGCCGCGGCAACACTGGACGCCGCCACGGCCGCCTGCGAGCGCCCCGCGGCCCGCGCGGCCGCGCAGGGGGCGGTGGCCAAAAGCGGGCGCAGGAGGGCTCAACGGAGCGTCAACGCTGTATACGGCGCCCGCTCGCCGCTGCGGCTTTTGGGCATACTCGTGACTGAACGCGCCGTTGTAGTGAGTACATCCGTTAGCTCCACATGGATGTTGGATGTTTGCTGCAGATACGTGTACCGAGAAGAAATTTTATACTCAATAGTACGTTGATACAAATAAGGTGTGGGACAGTGAGTATAGAAAATCTTATGACAGTTCGCGAAAGCAGTTGAAAGAATAAAAGTAGGATAAATATATTTGTGTTAAAGGGAAGCTGCATTTTGACAGAATATTATTAAAATAAGTTTTATAATAGGTGACCCAGAACATCACCCTACTCCTTCATTAATTCAGTAATGTGTAGATCATTGGAGTGTTTTTAATATTTATTATTACATTTTACGCACATTATAGCGAACTCATCTCAGTTCAAAATCATTTCCGTCAATTCAGAGAAGAATCGGTTGAAATCCAGTTTTGGAAGTTGTACTTCCAACTCAACAAAGAAAGAGATCATACCAGTATTACACTCGTTTGTGGCATGGTGATCCCTGTCTCTGGAGTGGAACATATCCGTAGTGCAAGGTTTTCATTGTTGTCTCAAAAAGTTTGTGTACAAAATTTCCAAGATCACAGACGAACGAGACTTCATGCGAACATAGTAACTCATTAATACATCTCCCTCCTTAATACAATTACAACTATTGGCAGATGTTCATTGATTAAAACAACACTTTTGGAACTAGGCCTTATACGTTTTGAAAGAGCGAATCGTGGAAAGAAAACTGATAGCAAAACCTATCGGCATTCAATGTTGCGCCGAAGAACTATTGAGTAGGAGGTTGCAAGCAATACACATTAGATGATTCGAACATTAAATAAAACGGTTTATATAAATAATGCTAGTTTTCTTCCGCGAAGAATATTGTTGTACGGAGTAATTAAATGCGTGATATAGTCGTTCGGAGAAAAGTCGTCGCGAAAGTAGGCTCAGAGGTGCATAAAAAATCTGGGACTCGCGCTGATCCAGCTGGCCAGCACTGGGGTGAGGGCGGGGGGCGAGAAGGGGCGAGGGCAGAGGCTTGGGCGGGGGCGGGGGCGAGGGCGAGGGCGAGGGAGTGGGAGTGGGAGTGGGAGTGGGAGTGGGAGTGGGAGTGGGAGTGAGAGTGGGAGTGGGAGTGGGAGTGGGCGAGGGTGAGGGCGAGGGCGAGGGCAGTGGTGGGACGGGGTCGCACTAGCAGGCCTCGCTCCGAGCGAGCGTCTTCTTTCGCCTGCGACTCGGTCCCGCCCCCATCCCCCGCTCCCACCCTCGCCTTCGCCCCCATTCCGTCCCGCACATCCCCGTGCCCGCCAGCACTGCCCCCATTCCCATCTGATCGGCCGCCCCCGCCCCTTGCCCCGCCTAATCGCCTTCGACCTCCGCCTCCCCCACCTGCATCGCTTCCACCTGCACTGCTGCACCCACAACCCCTGCCCATTCCGCCACCCGCGTCACCAGCCTGCTTCCTACCCCATTCTTCACTCTTGCCCCACTACAATCACCCGCTCCACAGGTCGCGCCGTCTCCCCCGCCACCCACTCCTCCGCTCCCGCCCCGCCTCTTAACGGCTATTCCGAGGACGGGCAAGTATGCCATCCTATTTGGGGGAAATGAAGCGATCAGAAGCGCGGGGCGGGGTGGGGTGGGGTGAGGTGAGCAGGGCGGGTGGAGGGGAAGAACAGCCCGCCGCCTCCGACCGACCGACTAAATAAAGCAATCCGACGGTGATCGTGCGTGAACGCTGGTGGCGCCGCGAGCGGCATTCTTGAGAACCGCAGCATCCTCATCGCCGACGGAGGCGGCGACGGCGGCGGCGGAGGAGAGCGGCTAAACTCCCAGATTACAAGCCGCGCGCGCCGCCGCCTCTCCCACCTGGAGGTCGCCTCCGCCGCCCGCCCGCCACGGCAACCTCGTTACGTCTTAATACCGCGCAAAAACCGCGGCGGCGACCGCCCAATAATATATTCAGCGGCGGCGGCGGAGGCGGCTCTTGAGGTGGCGGCGGCGGCGGCCGAAGAGGTGGTCGCGGTGGCGGAGGAGACGGTGGACGGCGGCGGTGGGGGCGATGCAGGCGGAGGCGTTGCGGGCGGCTCTTGAGGTGGCGGCGGCGGCGGCAACGGCGACAATCTGCGGCGGCCGAGGAGACGGTCGCGGAGGAGGCAGCATAAGTGGCGGCGGGGGGAGGGGTGATTTAGGCGGGGTGGAAAGTGTGGGCGTTGCGGGCGGGGAGGCGGGGGAGGAGTGGGCGGAGGAGCGGGTGGCGGAGTCGGCGAGGGCGGGTGGGGAGGCAGGGAGGCGATGGCATCGCAGAAGGAGATGATGGCCGGTCGAGGCGGCGGGCGCGGAGATTGCAGGCTGGTTACGGCTACGCGGAAAGGGGCGGGGCGCGAGGCGTGCGCGGACCACCTAGCGCGCCGGCCGAAGCCGCCGCCGCCGCCGCCGCCGCCGGGGCTCGCGCCTCAGCCCGCCGCGCCGCGAGCCGCACGATCGGCGTGCGTAATAGAGGGCCCGCGCCCGCCCGAGGTGGTCCCGCCGCCGGCCCCGGCGCTGCGGCATTCGTCATCGCGGTTCCCAAGAAACGCCTTGTTTATTCCTATGGGCGTTGGATCAGAAGATTTTCCTCCACTTGCTGCTGCCTCAGTTGTTTTGTACTGGGGTCATATTGATGTTATCCGGAGACAAATTTTGGGTGGGGATATTAAAAACGTTTTGGTAGAAAGTGTCATATTACAGATTTGATGAAATGTCGCACGCTACACTCAGCTCATGCTGCGATACGATTTTATTCGTTTTAACGATTATCCGAACATATTGTTGCTAGAAAGTTTCGTGGCAACTTAAAATTAATAGTTAGTGAAAAATTTTAGGGGGGAAATTTCCCACATTTTCCTCCCCGTGGATCCGTGCCTGATACACCGCGAAGCTACACCCTTTTTGGGAGACCGATGTCTATTACACTTCATGTGTTTCCTGTCTTTTTGTTTCTTATTTACGTCTATTTTTCCTCCTCCTTCTTCATTTCTATTTCTCCTTTCCCTCCTTCTTGATTTGCATCATATTTCTTAAATTTCCCATTCTCCACTCACTTTTTCTCCTATCCTTCCCTTCCATGCTCTGCAAGCATGACAACATCGCTCATTTTTAACCCGTAGTGTGATCGTGTATTTCTTCGTAAAGCAAAGTGCTTACACTTTATAGAATTTGAAATTTCCCCCTATGCTTGTGAAAGCAATTCGAGGACAGAGACGTAGAGGGAGCGATTGCTACGATGAGGACGACGTCTCAATAATTTTCATAGCGGTCATGGTTATGAATAATGATTGAAGTGTGTAACAAGATGTAATGAAGGACAGACTTCCCCTTGTAAATTCAAGCAAATAGCATATGGATTGGTTTGAATGGCAACAGATATGAAACCGGCTGGCAGGAGTATATTTTCGTTTATTTTTCTGAAAAGGAAAGTTTGGCGGTACGTAATTTAAGTACCCAGATTTCCTACAAAGCAGCAAATTCGTACAGAGTGCAACAGAAACTGTGTAATATTTGGAGCCACGTCCGTTGATCAATGCAGTTAAGTACCCAGATTTTCTACACAGCAGCAAATTCGTACCGAGTGCAACAGAAACTGTGTAATATTTGGAGCCACGTCCGTCGATCAATGCAGTTAAGTACCCAGATTTCCTACACAGCAGCAAAATCCCGAGGGCAACAGAAACGGTGTAATATTTGGAGACGTCCGTCCATCGCTGCAGTAGAGTTCGGCACCGCCTATATTAAATACACTCACTGAAAACAGCGACCGGAGAACAGCTATGTGTTGCAGTATTTATTAACATACGTATTTCAATAGATACACATCTGTTTCAATGCGGGAGGTTGTTGCATTAGAGTGTACGATTTCCTTCCACTGATAAATCGTTACTTCAAGGAAAGTGTCCAGACTTACTCATCTGTGTTTACAATGGCATTCACACGTGAATACGCTCGCACGTGGACAAAGAACAAATGTTATAATGATGGAGCAATGGTGGAAGGAGATACAAGGCAACGGAGAAATCCGACAAAATCTGCCGTAAACGAATTTTGCTTACAAGTAATTGCACGCGGATCCACGTGGAATTTGTGGTGCACAAAACGAGTTTGCGTTAAGTGTTTTCGGGGTTCTCTCGCTTCTCCTTCCTCTAAACTATCGTTTCATCATCATCATCTTTTTTACTTTATCTTGATAATCAACCATCCATCAAATTATTCATGTATTCCATGTATGGTCATATAACTCTGGCTTGGGCATCGTAATAATACTGCACTTTTTCTTTCGTAAAGCATTTTCATTTAAGCCCTTTTGGTCATTCCATACTTTGTTCCGTAATTGTTTGAACTTATCCTTTCTTTCAGAACTGGCGCTGACTAATATTCTTCTCTTTTATAATCTCATGGGTTATTTCATCTCTTTACTCCAAGATTGAAACATCATATTTCAATGATCTTGGTTAAATGGGAATGTTTGAGCACTCAGATACATTTCAAGTTACACCACATCGCAGTACATTAATTAATTTTCTCAAATTACATTAACATCCTCACGTAATCCATAGAAATTATATCATTGTACTTCGAGGAAACCTCTTTTTTTTGTGTTACATGTGCGGCCTCATTGATGATACATTGATTTTATCTATTTCTTGCAACTTTGAATAGCAGAATTGATATCCCAGAAGAGTTCAGAGAATCACGCAAATTAGTTTCTATTCAATGTTTCGCAATATTTAGGGATTTGACAAAGAAACTTGTGTTAACATATTCACTTGTGTTAACATAACACACTCAACAACAATTGCTAAGCACTAAATTATTGTCTTTGTTACGCGTGCGTATTCCCTAGCAATTGGAGATAGACGTTAAGCGTCTTTACACATGAGTCTCGCAGAAGACATAAACCTGGAATGTAGAGAAATGAATCCCAAATAACTTAGGACAAATGCCACCATCTACACATACGCTGATTGATATTTGAGTCTCTGAGAATTTGACCCTAAACACAAAGACGTTTCATCTCAATCGAACACCACATCTTCTGACTAAAGGTAAGGTATACAAAAATATCCAAAGGTAATCAAATAGTACGTATAATTGGTTCATCAACTGTAGACAATACTGCATAAAATAAAGCTAATGAGTCATCATTAACCATTATCATGCACTGTACTCGTACAGGTTCGCTAATTCCCTACCTACTTCTGTTACATCACTTTGATTTTCCAATTTATTAGATAATCTGGTGACGTGTGTTTTGACATTGTCCTGTGTTATGCGGGTTTATCTTGATTGTAGAAATAAGACAAAATATTAAAAGTGCATTGTACATTTTCTATGGGGTTAATGTCTTAAAGTACACTATTCATTCGTCACATACCATTCTCTCAAATGGATTGAAATTATTTAGCAGCTTTCCACAATTTACGCAATGGAAACGCAACTACAAAGTGAACAGTTTTTAATAAACAAATGTAGTGTTCTTCGTAGCACATTACAACACGGAAGCATGAATTACCAGATATTATCCATACATGAATCTTAGTGAGCTAGTGAATCTTACTCAATTTAAAACATGATATTCTTTTCAAAATTTACTAACTAGTAACTACTAGTAGCGACTATGAATCCTAATTGGTTAAGCTTTTCAAATCAGACAATGCCGTAACAAACAAGGAACCTTCTTCCAGAATTTGTTTCCCCATCGAGCCGTACGTACTTTAAAAATGAGACATTGGAAATGGGAGGAGCGAGAAGGTTCTTAGGTAGCGGTTTCTTTGTTTAAAAATGAAGGGTAGCCGAAATTCGGACAAGCGGAACCTGAACAGTTGATTAATTTCGATTTCCCAGAAATAGTTTCCTGGAAGGCCTGGGAATGTAGGTCGTTGAGTGATCTCTCTGGAAAAGTAAGCGAAGGGCGAAAGAGACTGCGGCAACGCGCGAGCGCCTGGGGGAGTCTTGAGTTTTTATCGCAGCTCGGAGATACGGTAGAGAAGCAACGTATGTGACGCGAGTAACGACGAAGAAGCTCTTAGCTACATCCGGGCAACGAGCAATTTCTTTCGAACTCTTGCCTCCCGTCTGCAGGCCGTATTCTCGGCTCTCTCAGATCTCTGTATCAAAGTGTAGGTCATAATGTTCGATTGGAAACGGGAGGGATTTACGACCTGAGTTTAATTAGTCAAAGTGTAATTTACTTAAGAGGACCCATGTACATTCTTTTCTCAGAGTAACGCACTAACAGATCCCTTCCATTAACACTACTGAGCGAAGTAAAGTTAGGTAGCGTGACATTAATCATAAGTAATATCACGAAAGGTGCTGAGGTAGCCGGTAATTTCACCACTCGCATAGCGAGGATTCAATGTTTCAATTTTATGGTAAAAGCGTTAAGAAAAACATTTATAACAAAACCATTTACAAAGAAAATTATTAAAAACACAATTATTAACTATGTAAGAAATTGAGTTTTCCATGTCTTGAGATTTCATGGGAGTATTTGAAATGAACAAACATTGAAGCTGAATTAGCACCGGTTTTCGTCAATTTGGATTTGGATTGGATTGGTTTGCACTCGTTAACTTTAATGAGTTTATTAATCCTGTATAATTTTGGCTGTAACGTTCCACATAGTATTGATAGCATATTCTTTGTACTCTTCGCGATTTAATGTTCGCATATTACGAGAAATGGACGAGTAAGGAATGGACAGTATGGAAAAAGGAGTATAAATAGAAATAGAAAATAGAAAGGAAATAGAAAAATGATGGAGTGGTGAGATGAGGGGTGAAGGTGGGGTGAAAGTGGAGTGATGGTGGAGTAAAGGTGGGTGAATGTGGGGATGAAAGTGGGTGAAGGTGGGGATAAAAATCCGGGTGGAAGGTTGGGATGAAGATCGGGGTGGAAAGTGGAGCGAAGGTTGGTGAAGGTGGAATGGTAGTGGTGGTGGAAAGTAGGTAGGAAACGCGACGAATACGGGATGAAAATGCAATGGTGATACAAGGAAAAGAAGGTTAGAACTGGGTCCGCGTGGGAATCAAAAAGGAGCTTTGTGAATCGCTGCTCCACCCGGCCAGAGGGCGGGCTCGGCCCGCGCTTTCCACGCACGGCGCGTCGCGTCGCGTCTCCTGGCGCACCGGCGCAGGTCGCGCGGCACAGCACGCCCATCCCGGACCGGGCGCTATCTGATGCCGCGGCCCGCGACAGCGGCGGAGACACGTGTTCTCGGTTAGCGCTCGCCGCTTCCGCCCCCGCGCGCGCCTTCCGCCCTCAGCCGCCCGTGAAATGCAGGCGAGACACGGCCGAGACGACTGGGGCGTGAAGGCGCCAGGGACAGGCCGAGGTAGAAACACGCTGGGCTTGGGGGAGAGGCGCTGGGAAAGGAGCCGTTTTGGAAAAAGCTGGGCTTTGCCAGATGTGTTCAAGATTTTTTTTTTACTTTTCCAAGAAATTTTAAAAAAATAGGCACATTTAAAATGCAATCCGCAGCACTTGAGGGCCTAAGCAAAGAACCTAGGAATGGTGTGAAAAAAATGGAGCGGAATGATAGGAAATGCTTTGTGTGAGTAGCGTCCAGTGGTGCAGTCATTTGCGAATGGTACGCTCAACTCGTGTTAAGGCGTCAGGTGTTTAATTAGGACTCTGAGTATGTTTCTTTCCTCACTACGTCCCTCTGTTACCTTCCCTGATCATCGGCATCCATATCATCATTATTATGTATATTTATAATTTCTAATGCGCAGAGAAATAGAAAGAAAACTATGCGGCCTCCGGCCATGTGAGAGGTATCTACGGTTTTACTAGATACTCAGAAACACGGTAAAATTCAAAAAGAAGGGAATTTTCCATTTTGAGTGAAAAATGCAAATGTTTGGTTGTGTTATTCCGCCTCCTTCCATACTTCGCGTAACGACTGATTTCTCGCATTCAGCGGGTCACTGCTTACGACACAGCCGATCTCGTTCAAGAGCAAGACTCCAAGGAGGAGGCCGCCTGCCATTAAATATTTGCTATTTACGTTTTGCGAAATAGAACAGAAACTTTTTTTCTATTCTTGGTACTAAATATACTGTACTGTATAATTAATCTACTACGTTATTGCAGTATTAGTGACAGTTACATAGCCGGAGACTGCATATTATCATTCACCTTCTACTTGCATGCGAAATTAGTAATATAGTTTTACTGTATTCTCAGATGCCTACCAGCCCTCTAGTCTCCCTGCCAGCACTCTAACTAGTCGTTCATTCTTGAACAAACAATACATTAATCTGCTCTTGAATAAATCGTAGGAAGGAATAAATTATATAGGAGCAAATGACATCACATTGCGTTTGTAAACACTTCATTTTATAAGTGGGCTATTCTCTCTTCAAACCTCTCATTATTTGCCAAGATTCAATGAGGAAACTGTCAACGAACAAACATACCAGCATATGGTAATCCACCGAAAAGCATTTCCGGAACTTATGCAGTCTTTGCTATGGTGTCTGAGCGCATTCAAGAGCTGGTATGAATTTTACATGTCGCATTGTATTCCAAGCAACCAGAGCTTCTGCAGTGAGGAAAGGAATGCGTCAGCAGGCGAGAGAGCGTGAGATGAACGGGACACAAACGTGACAGCGCTGCGCTGCACAGATGTGGAGGCAATGGTACTGCGATTTCGAGTACGTGGTGCCGTTTGCTTTGCAGGAAATGGCGATGATCTGACAGAATTGCCCAACAGAGATTCTGGAACGTGTGACTAGAAATTACTACTATGGAAGGTTTTCGAAGTGGCATCGATCGCTCTCGCATATATCGCTCTCGCTGTAAGAAGTCGGAATGGTATAGACTAGATGTGACCTTTAAGAATGTGATGAGAGCAAAATTAATCCGTACATTAATCCCTAAAAAGTAATGTAGTTATGTTGCTAACAATAATATGTGGTACCGAAGGATCGTGCTGAGAAATACGCGTGAGAGGACCCAGAGGGGGGAGCTCAAATTTACTCTTACGGGTATTACCAATTCGAGAGATTCCACTGTCTGTTAGGGTTAATACAATTTGACTAAGTAACGTGATTTGAGTACACATGAGTAGTTTGGTGATATTCTTTTCTTTATATCATTTTCTTATCCTCTATCTTTCACGTCGGAATCGTTCCTAAACGAATTACTTTATTTGTCTTCAATTACAGACATTTTAAAATGTTAGAAGTTTGTTGACACAACAAAAAGTGGTACTTGGCATTATAAACATAGACATTTTCTGACTACTTTGGTGAATCCACTTAAAAAGTGGCCAAACAATCAATATCTCTGTGATTAAAACGTGTGAAAATAATGTATTCCTTCGGAAAGGAGGGAACGTCATTGGTCTCGCCTTGTAGAGTTCCCGCACGTGGCATATCCCTTCATTCATCTAGTGATGTGTCAGAATTAATAGATTACTTTCACATACTTCAAATCGAAAAATGACCAAATTAAAAAAAATAAAGAACTCAAAACCCAAACTTCGTTAAGTTCGAGTTAAAAAAACGAATGAAATGCCTCGTAAGATTTACATCACGAAATTGCATAACTTATTTTGTATTTCGCTGCAAACAACTTTAACACATTTAATTAAAACGATTATTTGGCTATTTAGACAGCGAAAACGAGGTAGATACTACTGACAAACAGCAAATGCTGCCGCTATGGCCATGAGGAGGGCATCTTCGAGTTGTCTTACTGCCATCCCATTCATAACATCGACTATTTGGCCGGCAAGATTGCAGAAAGAAAAAAAACGTTCCTTGCAACAGATAGGGACAGGCACAAATAGTCCAGCAAGAAAAGAGCTAACGACGGCAGACTCTCCGGGAGGCTCGATTCATAGCACCGACTCTTTGAAGAAAGCCATTGCCGGAGAAACGGTTGCCCTTGCAACTGCGTCGGCGGCGGGCGGCGAGTGTGCGCAGCAACGGGAGCATGCACGCGGGGTAGCAACGGGAGCGGCGGCGGCGGCGGCGGCGCGAGCTGAAAGCGGCTCTGTGCGCGAGACGGACGGCAGACGGCCGGGATTGAGACGTCACGATGGCAGATAGCGCGCGCAGGGGGCTTTGAGCCGCGCCGCCAGCGCGCCGGCACGCGTGCCCTCTGCGACGAGGCGACCGCCGCGCCACGCCGCCGGGGCGCGCCACCTGGCCGCTGCCCTCGACCCGCGGCCCCTGTGAAGCGCGCCCCGCCCCCGCGCCTTCGCACCTGACGGTGGCGGTCCCGGACACCGGTTGCGCGCGCAGCCAACACACTGGCGACGCCACTGGGCCTAAAGAATGCGCCGTCCTGTGCTCACCCCTTACACTTACATGCGCTACACTACCATACATGGCGGGAGATCAGTCGGGACCTTACAGCTTGTTCTGGATGGGTTGGTGCTCCGCTGGTGGGAGATACCTGGTTGGGGAAACCCCCTATTCGACTGTAGATCTGCACCGGATATCACCATCCTGCGGGGGAAGTTCCCAGTCACCTCCCGAGGAAGACACATGCACGACACTTACGGGACTAATGATCTTAGCCGTTGACACTCCCGGAATCACAATTCAATCAATCAATCGGGTGGCCAATCGGGAGCCCAAAGCTTGTCCCGTATGGTGCGGGGCATCGCTGGTGGGACGATACCTGGTTAGGGAAAACCCCGCTAGCCAACGGTTGGTCGGCGCCAGATCTCACCATCCGGCGAGGAAAGATCAACGCCACCTGCCCAAAGAACAGAAGTCACTACGCCCACGAATATAAAGACCTTAGTCGTTGTCGCGCCGGGAAACTACTTAATTAATCCAAACCGAAGTATGTGGAGATTGTGTTTTTGCAAGTGTTTGAAAATGTTATGTAAGTACTTTTATAAGTAAGTGTTATGTAAGTACTTTTTATAAGTACAAAAGATGTCAATAGTAAGAGAAATATTTAAAATCACTAGGACCCGCAATTGAATTCAATCGTGACACAATATTAATTTTGAAAATCAGTAGGAATACATGACTTCTCAAAACGTTTCCTCCTCTTTGTAAGAAGAAATATTCCTCTCTAGGACACTTCACCCTTTATTCGTGCCTTAGTGAGATTCACAACTACGCTAAGAGCCGATGGAGGTCTAGACGTTTTTGTGGCATATTGGTAAGGCGGGTAACCCTATCGCCCAGACCCCAGGATATGTGAGGTCACACAATGAAGGAATATACGAAAGAAGCAATCAAGCAAGCAAGCAAAGAATGAAGCTAGAAGGTAAGGAAGGAAGCAAAAATGGAAAAGAGGAAGCGATAAAGAAAATAAGAAAGGTAGAAAAGAAAGACGCAAGGAACAAGAACGGAAACCAAGAAGAGCGGAACCACAAAGAAGAACGAAAGGAAGAAAGGATGGGCGGGCGGAAAGAAGGGTGAAAGGAAGGAACGGCGAAAAGGAAGCAAGAAAGAAAGGATGAAAGGAAGGAAGGAAGGACGAAAGGAAGGAAGGAAGGAAAGAAGAAAGAAGGGAAGGAAAGAAGTAAGGAAGGAAAGATGAAATCAAAGAAGAATTTAATTCTATGAGCGCTTTCAAGCAACGCCAAAACGTTTGAAGTATCCCTGAGGAGGAACTAGCAACGTTTCCTTTGGTGTAGTAATAGCCCGTATCTCTCAGCTCTCCTGCGTCCATGGGAGAAACAAGTTTTCAACGGAGACCCAGGGCCCGCGAATTTATCCCTTGAACTACCATCTAGGGAAGTTCTTTCAACGCGAGAGCAAGGCGTCACTGTGCCCATGGGTCAGGTCACACTTCGGCTACCATGTGTGCAGGTGCTGGCCCACGGTATATCTTCACACCGTGGCCAAAGCCCTGGTGAAGGTTCAACCGAAATGAAACTAAATATATCATCTCTCTTTCTCTTTCTTTCTTTTTTCTTTCTTTCCTTTTTTCTTTCTTTCCTTTTTTCTTTCTTTCCTTTTTTCTTTCTTTCCTTTTTTCTTTCTTTCCTTTTTTCTTTCTTTCCTTTTTTCTTTCTTTCCTTTTTTCTTTCTTTCCTTTTTCTTTCTTTCCTTTTTTCTTTCTTTCCTTTTTTCTTTCTTTCCTTTTTTCTTTCTTTCCTTTTTTCTTTCTTTCCTTTTTTCTTTCTTTCCTTTTTTCTTTCTTTCCTTTTTTCTTTCTTTCCTTTTTTCTTTCTTTCCTTTTTTCTTTCTTCTCTCTCTCTTGCTTTCCCTTTCTCTCTCTTCCTTTCTCTTTCTCTCTATATCTTCCTTGATTTCTCTCTCATCCTATCACATGTCGAAGCATGTAATCTAATTTTGTTCATTGAAAGTAGTTTCTGCAATGTATCTCTTCCCTCTCATGCGCGACAGCGACTGTAAAATCAGACTGGTTATGCTTCCTGTATCTTCTGTCTGGGTTTCAACTGAAAGTGGCGAAAATGCGCGGGGTAGTCGATTTATTTGTACATTTCGTGTTTTGCCTCTAGTGGAACAACTGATCACGTTGGAACTACAGCGATTTCTTATCGTAACCAACGTTTTAAACATAAAATATGTTGTTTTTTTTCGGCTTTGTGAAAAAAGAGATGTTACAATTGGAAAAGTTCTGATTGAGCATAGTTGAAAGGAACGTGACACGTGAACAAGAAAGTTATTGCTTCTCCAGCACTATTTTCTCAGTTACGCTTGTCCCTTGTTTGGCTACACGCTTCCATTGTTGTTTGAGTACATTACTCGATTGAATTGTAAGTTCTGTGTGCGGTTGAAGGTTAGAAATATGCTCTATTATGCGTTATGTGGGTATCGATTCGGGTAAATATTAATTTTGTGAATGTAATTTTTCCAGCGGAATAGTCTCATGAACTGTAGCATTATCGTCCTCATTATCGTCGCCATTATCATCGTCGGAATAATAATTTATTGTGAGGTGCCGCCATTTGCAGGTAAATACATTAATACAAAAAATATATTCTATTACGCGAGGGTTACGTCAGAAGTCGTAGGAAATATTTTTTTCCACACGATGGTCGTGTTGTGTGCTAAGGTTTAATGTATGTACTTGGAACAACCAACAAATTTGCTTCTGGTAAGAAAAAAATGAGAAACACCAATAACTCAGTTACAGTTGTGTTTATTTCTCTAACAAACATATGCGAGTGTTACATTTGCTTGCTTTTGAGTACAATATCTAAAATCCCTTCGTAGTAGTTACCCGAAGAAATCAACATACTCGATAATCAATGCACCATAATGTAATGAAACGCCATGGTGAATGGTTTATTCACAGGTCTACCGCTGGGAACGCACGCTTTGCGATGGGTCTTCTTTTTTATTACGGACTTCTTCCCACGTTTGAAAACAGCAGCGGAAGGGTTGAGTTTTTGAAGAGTTATTTTGTTGATGGTTGTGTTTGCGGGAGATTAGGAAGGAATGATATACGTATGAATAATTTTTTTTTCCGGAAGGAAGGAGATTAATTAGATGTAAAAAAGAACCGGAATATGGTTTCTAGAAAGTGTTTTTCCTTATGTCCTACTCAGGAGTTTGGTTGTGTTTTCTTGGAATTCTATGTAAATATTGGTCTGGTCTGCCATCTGGGTCAGACCGTGGGAAGGAGCAGTATAAATATGTCCAGGGATCGTTTCTTTGCGTCTGGGACAGTGTGGTGTGCTTAAGATCACTATGTGTTCTGTAAGGAAATATTTAAAGGTTGTGATTTTAAGAGCTTCTCGATTCTCGTAAAGGATGGTTCGAGTACATATTAACGCAGGGGTGTCACACTCGCAAAGCTTCATTGGCCACAACAAAAAACTTCAATATGGTTGCGGGCCATATGTACATCACTTGGGAGATCCATTTCTGACTACCCCGTGTTGTTGATCTCGGCTGT
Source organism: Gryllus longicercus (assembly GCA_038098605.1). Lineage (NCBI taxonomy): Eukaryota > Metazoa > Arthropoda > Insecta > Orthoptera > Gryllidae > Gryllus > Gryllus longicercus. The sequence continues at coordinate 632,369 of JAZDUA010000709.1, forward strand.
TTGCCCAGGTGCTCTGAAAGGGGGGCAGGGCTGAAACCATGCGTAATATTGCTTGACTTTTGAGGTTACCCTCCTAGTTTCACTAATATTGTCCTTAATTATGTCTTTTCTACCCTAGCAATTTATGCACCACACATGGCAGATGAGTAGAATGATCACGGGGAAAGGCGTATCCAGGTAACGGGAGGTCGGAATGGAATGAAGACTGAACGACAAATACAGAATAATGTTCTCAAAGAATACGAGGTGAGTGAGTTGCCATGCTCCCGAGTTTAACAAATAATATCCAATCACCGAGTTGAGACCACATCCCCGGGTGATGCCGTTAATTATTAAATAATTTATTTACAAGATATCTGATTTTGGCTTCCAAATAAATGCCATTAAAATACTAAAGTGATCTCATAAATCTGTGTTTCCTAAGATTAAGATTTTCCAAAATGATTTATTTAATAATAAATTTGAATTTTCTATTTCATCTATTTTTAAATGTTAATTTTGATTTTAAATGTGTGCCTTATAATACTTTCAATCAAAAATATTTAGCAACAGACTTCAAAAGCGGTAGTTTGAGAGTTGTAATTAAAATATATCAAGAAAATAAATACTCTCAAAGATTAAATAAATGAAAGATGTTTTTTCTTCATCTAAATAGTATATGACAGTTATAGACATCGTGTTTATAAATACACATGAACACTTCGATTTTTGGATCTTTGCGTAATACTTTCACTTCCAGATAGGAATTTTGAACACACATAACATGGACGATCCAGCTTTCCAAGCAATTCAATAGGAGAGTAAATAATGTATATCGTGTTTAAAACTATAAAATTTGCTAACCCTTGTCGAGTGCAATCGCTCCCTGAAAACCTGAGGAGATGCTTCGTCCCACAAAACACAAATGCTCTATTAGCAAAGCAAGATCTTTATCTGCCAATTGAACCTCTGAAGCTGCGTTGAATATGAATCTGCATAGCAATTGTATTGAATTCATCTATGGTGTATCAAAACTACAGAAATCAATCAGTAATATCACAGGATCTTGGATGTTTTATTCAAAATGAAATGATCACATGCAACGATGATTGTCTTTAAATAAAAGAACATTTGTTCGCATTGTTTATCAACCTGACTTGTTAAGACCATGGAATGCCGGCCTGAGTAGCAGAGGTTGCTAAGGCTGTCGCAAGGGTCGCAGCTGCCTCGGCTCGAAGGGTCGCGGTTTCGAATCCCGCCTCGGCATGGATGTTTGTGTGTGTTCGTGCTGTTCTTAAATGTTCTTCCTACAGTTCCCCCTACAGTTAAAGCCGCCATAGTGGTCGATATATGTCCAAGTTGTTAAAAAGCGACCTAAAAACAGTCCCTGGGATTGTTAAGACACTGAGGTTGTTAAGACCTTGACGCTGTTTATACACTGGGACAGTTAAGGTCATCGGATTGTTAAGACAATCGGATCGTTAAGACAATCGGATCGTTAAGACAATCGGATCGTTAAGACAATCGGATCGTTAAGACAATCGGATCGTTAAGACAATCGGATCGTTAAGACAATCGGATCGTTAAGACAATCGGATCGTTAAGACAATCGGATCGTTATGGTAATCGGATCGTTAATGTAATCGGATCGTTAAAGTAATCGGATCGTTAAGGTAATCGGATCGTTAAGTCACTCGGATCGTTAAGTCACTCGGATCGTTAAGTCACTCGGATCGTTAACTCACTCGGATCGTTAACTCACTCGGATTGTTAACTCACTCGGATTGTTAACTCATTCGGATCGTTAACTCATTCGGATCGTTAACTCACTCGGATTGTTAAGTCACTTGGATTGTTAAGTCACTTGGATTGTTAAGTCACTCGGATTGTTAAGTCACTCCGATCGTAAAGTACTCACTCTACGATTACGTAGAGGAAAACAGATCGAAAAGTTATATTCACTGTACCCTTTCCGTGATGTTTTGTTTTTGTCAGATTAATAGGACCGGACACATTTGGCCATTAATATTAGACAGTAACAAGCTGCCGCGTATGTAACATGGAAAATGAACACGTAAGACGACGGGCCACGTGTTCGTCGGCGGATGTCTCGACTTCACAGAGAGCGCTCAGACTGTGAGATGGTGAATTATGGGCGGCGTACGTTCGTAGAGGGTCATAACGAGGGCGAAGCGCTGAGGCCGAGGACAAGGGGCCCGTCACGTCTCCGGTTGCAGCGCTGCCTCGCCAAAATCCAGCGGCAGCGGCACCCGCCCCGGCCCGCCCCGCGGCGTATCTGATGGCGCCCGATTTGGGAGCGGTAGCAACGCCGGGGCGTTCGCACACATTCCTGCGCCCGCCAGGGAAATTAAACGCCCTCTTATGGGTCTCCCTTCATTAACCTTGGTCCTGACTGAGACGGCTCAACCGTTGTTGCAGCAGCGTCTCTGAGCGGCAGGTCCCGGGGTTCGAATCCTGACGGTGACACCGCGAAAGGAGCCTCACATCATCAACCAACGCACTGCAGTGACTCTGACCGGCAGGTCCTAGGATTCGAGGCCAGACGGAGCAGAATTTTCTACACTAGCTAGACAGCTATTGCGAATTCAGTCGCTGTCTAGAGGAGAATTACAGCTGCCGGTTGCTATGGTACATTACTCGGATCGTTACGTTTTTCGTGGTTTCCTAGATCAATACCAGGCGACTGCCGGAGTAGTAACCCAACAAAACGGCGATGGACTGCGCTCGAACTTTCCTTCGCATTTCTTGTCCTATCATCTCTTACAAATTCTTCCACTTTCATTCACTACACTACCAAGCATACCGGGAGATTTCTGAGGAACTTAGAGCTTGTCCCATTTGAGGCGGTGCCCCACAAATCGGAAAACCTCATTGGGGAAAATTCTCTCAAGCCGACTTACGTCGACGTCGAATCTCGTCAGGAAGCCTCGAAAGATCGCGATCTCCCGCGATTCACTATACTTAAGGCACTAAAGACCTTAATATTTAATGTTACCGGAAGCACTAATCAAATTTAAACTCCGACATCAAGCTCGGGCTTAAAGCTCGGGCTTAAAGCTCGGGCTTAAAGCTCGGGCTTAAAGCTCGGGCTTAAAGCTCGGGCTTAAAGCTCGGGCTTAAAGCTCGGGCTTAAAGCTCGGGCTTAACGCTCGGGCTTAACGCTCGGGCTTAACGCTCGGGCTTAACGCTCGGGCTTAACGCTCGGGCTTAACGCTCGGGCTTAACGCTCGGGCTTAACGCTCGGGCTTAACGCTCGGGCTTAACGCTCGGGCTTAACGCTCGGGCTTAACGCTCGGGCTTAACGCTCGGGCTTAACGCTCGGACTTAACGCTCGGACTTAACGCTCGGACTTAACGCTCGGACTTAACGCTCGGACTTAACGCTCGGACTTAACGCTCGGACTTAACGCTCGGACTTAACGCTCGGACTTAACGCTCGGACTTAACGCTCGGACTTAACGCTCGGACTTAACGCTCGGACTTAACGCTCGGACTTAACGCTCGGACTTAACGCTCGGACTTAACGCTCGGACTTAACGCTCGGACTTAACGCTCGGACTTAACGCTCGGACTTAACGCTCGGACTTAACGCTCGGACTTAACGCTCGGACTTAACGCTCGGACTTAACGCTCGGACTTAACGCTCGGACTTAACGCTCGGACTTAACGCTCGGACTTAACGCTCGGACTTAACGCTCGGACTTAACGCTCGGACTTAACGCTCGGACTTAACGCTCGGACTTAACGCTCGGACTTAACGCTCGGACTTAACGCTCGGACTTAACGCTCGGACTTAACGCTCGGACTTAACGCTCGGACTTAACGCTCGGACTTAACGCTCGGACTTAACGCTCGGACTTAACGCTCGGACTTAACGCTCGGACTTAACGCTCGGACTTAACGCTCGGACTTAACGCTCGGACTTAACGCTCGGACTTAACGCTCGGACTTAACGCTCGGACTTAACGCTCGGACTTAACGCTCGGACTTAACGCTCGGACTTAACGCTCGGACTTAACGCTCGGACTTAACGCTCGGACTTAACGCTCGGAATTAACGCTCGGACTTAACGCTCGGACTTAACGCTCGGACTTAACGCTCGGACTTAACGCTCGGACTTAGCGCTCGGACTTAACGCTCGGACTTAACGCTCGGACTTAAAGCTCGGACTTAAAGCTCGGACTTAAAGCTCGTACTTAAAGCTCGGACTTATCGCTCGGACTTATCGCTCGGACTTATCGCTCGGACTTATCGCTCGGACTTATCGCTCGGACTTATCGCTCGGACTTATCGCTCGGACTTTACGCTTGGATTTTACGCCCAAACTTTACACTCAGACTTTACGCTCGAAATTAGCGCTGAGAATTTGCGGTCAGTCTTTATTCTCATTCAGGTCGGGTCTAATGTCATTGCCCAAATGACTTACATATGACATGCTGACATCATACAGTTAATTTGACGATACCTTGTAATCACTGTCGAAGCTGCATATGTAAGTTCTGTGGTCTCAATTTAATTCAGATTCTCCAAGCCAACGATCGAATCATTGTTGTCAATTGTCATCGTTAGTTTTTTATTTAGTCCGTTAAGCATATGAGTTAAGTTCAGCTGCAGTACGGTAATTGAACAACAATATGCAAAAATGTTATTCCCTGTCAATGAAATCTGAGTATTACGATCTTACGTCTCTGCAATGCTCCCTCTCTCAATATGCTCAAAAGGTAGCGTATTTTGTTTGCATCATGTTTGTAGGAAAACGAACGCATCGTTTCATGAGATAATGTTGGTTTGCCAAGTCCTGAAGTGCGAGTATCACCTACAAGGTCATAGTAGATTGCCAGTAGTAAAAACTCTCAATTGTTCCCGTGGGAGCCGCAAGTAGGCACAGCATAATTTCGCGCACCGATTCAATTTCCTGTCCCCGCCAGGGCCGAAGACCCCCCACCGACTGCGAATGGAGATTGCCAAAACGAAGCTAGGGAAATCGACAGAGGTGGGTGAGAATGGTGGGTGGCCTAACCGCAGCGACGCACGAGGTGAGGCGAGACGAGATGCGCCCGGGCGGAGCGGGGCAGGGCAGGGCAGGGCGCGGAGGGGCGGGAAGTGAGGGAGATGAAATGGGAACGGGCGGAGCAGTCGAGTCCCGTGTAGCGGAAGGAGGAGAGATCTGGAAAGGCGAATGCATCAAAGAATGGTTCGGTGTTAAAGAAGTGGGAGATGATAAGGTGGGTGTGATTTGTCAGGAGAGATGAAGCGACGAGTAACCGTGATAAGAAGGGAAATTAAATGTGGGACTGTTGGCAGGATAACTGCGCCTATGTCGGTGCGAAGAACAGGGGCGACGAAGGCGGTGTGGGGAGACAGGGGCTGCGGGATTTCCAACATTGCCGGGACTAGCTCTAAGATCCTAATTGGCGAGACCGGGTAAGAACAGATTGGTGGCATTGGCGGAGCGGGGGGAGATGGGAACTGCGGGACGGGCTAGGGGGCGCAGAGGGCAAGACCGAGAGGGGGGCAAAGTAGCCGGTGTCTCGGGCGTGAGAAGTCAGGGGAGGCGGAATCGGAGAGGGGATACAGGATCTGCGGAAAGTGCAAGGGGCGCGGGGCGAAACAGAGAGATAACGATAGAGGCTGCTTAGCCGGAAGAGAGAATTAGGGTTGTCAGGGTTCGAGCGAGGAGATACAGGAGGCGGAGCGGAGTGGGGAGAAGGAGTTTCCAGAAAGAACAAGGAGGCGCGGGAAGCAAAGTCGGCGGTGGATTGTCTTAGGAGGTCAGTGGGGAGGGAGTGAAGAGATGGAGACTGAGGTGAGGGAGTGCAGACAGCGGGTCGGACCAACCGGGGTGGATAGCGGTCGGAGCGAAGAGATGATCAGATCGGCAGCGACAGTCTTATTGGAGGGCCTCGGACGAAGCTGGTTTATAGGGCTACGGAGGTCGTAGACAGTCGACAGGATTATATTGATTAGTGATCATTAGGGGCGCATCAACTGCTAAGGTCATTAGTCCCATAAGTGTAGAGCATGTTTTTATTTCGGGTGGTGGCGGTGGCGTTGCGCGCTCGATGGCAAGATTCAACACCGACCTACCCGTCGGCTTTTTTCTCTAGCCAGGTATCTCCCACCAGCATAACACTGCCCTAGCCGGGTGAAGCTCTAAGCTCCCGACTGATCTCCTAACATGTGTGGCAGTGTACTGAATGTACATTTCTGTCAGGGTTGACGATAAGGCAAGGAAGAGGAAGAGAAGATCCTGGCCCGTTTGTTAAGGTACTGCTCCAGTGTTCCCCTGATGGTGTCCGTAGAAACCACGGAAAACTCCTGGTCAGAGCAGCCGGCCGCTAGAAGGGAGTCGACATGAGCAGCGGGGCGGAGCGAGGTGGCGGGGCCGGGGCGGTGGCGGCCGCAGGGGCGTCGGTACGACGTGACTCGCGGCCAGGCTGGACTAATCCGACGGCCGGAAGCGACGTCATCGGGCCTTGTAGCGCGTGATTGCCGCGCCGCCGCAGATTAAGTTCTTATTACACGGCATGCCCCCGGCGCGGGGAGGCGTGGGGAAGCGAGGTGGCGGCGGGGAGAGCGTGGGAGGGCAGGGGTGCGAGCGGGCGGCGCTGGTGGCGGATGTGGCGATGATTAAGACATCGGAAGTGGCGGCGCGAGGCTGCGGTGGGGAGGTAGGCTGGCCTCTACTGCTGAGTTTCTATGCCCAGTGGTTGGGATGGTTCAAGAGCGAAGAGAATGTTGGTGTGGTACAATGGCCGTGCTGATGATCGAAGCTTTCCGCACAAAGTATTAATAAAATTCAAGAGACCTATCTTTTTAAATATAACTCGTCCTTACTACTTTCGACTTACGATTAACATATCATTGATGTGTAACCAAAATTCTATAATCACATTTATGTGAATCACATTTATGTGCTAAATTTCCAAATTGTGCTAATTTTCCAATAGTGGTGTATTTCAAAACGTTTATCGCTTTTTCTATCCGATTTTTTTACCGCTTCTACCTACTGGCCAATCATAAACTGACTCTTCTATCTTAGGAGGCGGTATACATCGATTGCTATGTCCATGTTCAGAGAACAGAGGATGTACTCCATCATAACCTCTGGTTTTAATATACGCTTTCCGATATTTTCAATATTTGTTTCATTTTGGAGCTCGTGGAATATGCCTATTAAATACAACTCGTGCTTTGGAAATTCACAGATAAATCGCCTCCTCGCTTCGCGAGTCGGGAATTTATCAACAATTTCTAAAGCACTCGTAGTATTACTTATGATAAATAATTTCCAAATATTTATCTTTTTTTTAAAACAATGTTAAAAATATATTTTGGGTTCCCATCCAGCAGGGACCTTGAGCACGTGCTTTGTCTGGATGTATATTACATCTTGGAAGCGTATTATCATGTCTAGGTGATTGTAGTCAAAAATACTTTTAAAACTCTGAATTAAAAATTGCTTCATCAATAATTTTTATTCTTTCATGAACGTTAATTTAAACGTTTCGTTATTTTTGTACGTTAACTCCCAATTTATACTAAAGCATCATCACGTTGTTTCATTCCTGTCATATTCAAATCTATATTTGAAACAAATTTATTGAAGGTTTTCCTTAATTTGTTATACGGCATTGCCTTATGTCAAAGTGTTAGTTCAAAATTTCTCTTTATTGTTGTATATTATAGGGATTGCATGGGTTACTGCGAATATTGCAGAGGAGAGTACAGAGGAGAGTACTACTACACGTGTTGTAGACCGAATCTAGCGTTGGAATATGAAGGTCTGCAACCACTACTTCGTTGGTTATCCTCTTGAGTGGCAAGTAAAGTGGGTGATTAGTAAATGCAATGGAGTATTTGTTTTATACTATTTAATTTTTTAAAATAAGTAATATTTTACTTTTTTCCTAAATAGTTTATAATCAGCAGTAAGTTTTCAAAACTTCAGTAACGATTGTTTGTCCATAACCATAAACATGTAGATGTTAAAGAGGAAAGAATGAATGTCCTTTTTCTGCAAAAACTTTTGAGTCACTGGAGCGATTGCTTCCAAATTTTGCAAAAATACTTTTCTCTTATTTAAAGTCGCATCAACATCTAGGTCATTAGCGACCACTGTTGCATTTAGGCGGTATCGTAACTGTGAAGATAACGTGATATGGCAACGTGATAGGTAAGCGTGATAGGACGGAGCATGGTCAAACGGAGATGGTACAGGAGCAAAAGGGGAAATACGGATCTGGAGTTATGAAAGGAATTATTATGAGCCAGTTACAATCCCTTAAGGGCTAGGGGACTAAAGATGAAAGGAATAAAGAGTAAATACATTGTTCCAACGGAAAGTATTACAGCAATAGAGGATAGGTGCCAAAGTAGGTCTGCGAGAGTTCCAAAGCTAAGCGATGATTTTCGGCAGGAGCAGATGCGAAGAAATTTTACATATGTGGGAGGTGACGGTTACAACGGTCTGCAGTGAGAGATAGTGACCAACCGCAAAGCCTGAGGTGTGTGGAGGTCCCGGAGAATGAAAGCGACCAGTTCCAAAGAACGGGCGGTCGAGCCTTGAGGCAGAGCGAAGGAGGAACTGCGGTCAACAGTTCCACGAACGGGTGGATCAATCTTTTGAGAACTGCCGCAATATACATTTTGTTGATAATTAGACCCGATGTCGACACCGCTAGAGAATACCGGTCTTCCGCACTTTATATACATAAATTCATGCCCTACTAACAAGGCTTTGGCACTCTGGGGTCCTCTCCACACCACCCACTTTGAAGCAGTGGAAGACAGACGACTTCCGCTGCGTGGCTCAAATCTCTTTCGAAATATGACGAAGGACAGTAATTAATTTTCTTAGGGAGTTATATTTTGTTACAAGGAAGGTTTTAATCGTAAAGTTAGATATCTATACTCCAGATGATCTGTAAACCTAATGTAATTTAAGATAAAGAAAGACGCAATTTAATAAGATTGAAACCTGTCTCAATCGCTGAAAAAATACCACGGTATGCCCAAATATGAGTAGTTACACCAATTTTGGATACGGATAATTTACCAACACAGATAAAAAAGCCAAATTCATTTATTAATCTGAAATCCAATTTTTATTTATTTACGGCAATTCCCATTTTCTAAGTGAGTAAAACACACAGTTAATGGTGAGATGGTAAAGATGACGTGAAATAAATGATGAAAGAATGGTATAAGTCTGGAGAATCAAGGAAATTATCAAAAAAATGAATAACGGACTTAGAATATTTCTAACCTTTCTTTCTAAAATGTTGAACTCGGGACGGCATCGTAGTCCTTGAAGTGACTGGAGAGGTAGTTGAGAACTTCCATCTTTAAAAAAGAAAAACATCTAGAAGAAATGGTTTTCGGGTTTGGAAGTGCGTTTAATTGTTTGATATAGTGCCGGATGCCTAAAACTCGCGGAAACTCGCTGGAAATAAACTAGATTTGAATCGTCACATTTTTGTGAAGTTAAGAAGGTCCCTCTAAACTTAGCAAAAATACGAAAAAAAAGTAAATTATGGCAAATAACAAGACGATCTGGTTTGATAGCAAACAGATAAAATACTTATTTTAATACAATATTACAACTGTACATTTTTTAACGGGGCTTAGGATATTTCGATTTTTTAAAAGTTCATTCTTGAGATTAAAACAAAAACAAACCACTCCTCAATTTCCAAGTCTCTGCCACGTTCGATGACTTCGATGCGTCTGCTTGCTCTTCGTCCCGTTTCGTGCGACCGCGGCGTCTGAACATTTTGAATGCGCATCATTGATATGCAATACAAGCGGGTCGTTAAACGAACGAGCGTTATCTGGCGTTCCCTCATCCTGTGAGAACGGTCCTCCGGCGTTGCTCAACCCTAGCTCAACGACTCTCAACCTCACGCGACTTTATAACCTACGAGTCGCCGGCCGGTGCCTTTCAAACGCATTTTTTCCTTCCCCCGGCGCAGACTGTCCGAATCCGTGTTGGAAGCCAGAAGTTGTTAAAGATAACGTTTTGTAGTCACTTGTAGACACTGTCGCGCATAAACGTGTAATCCCGGACGGCGATGCAATAAAACCCGATGGCGGCTCAATAGCCGAGGGGTGGAGGAGGGGAACGGGGTAGCGGAAGTCCCTTGGGGAAAGCTTGGTTTTCGAAGGGGGGAGGGGCTACGGGTGAATTGTGGGTGGGAAACAGTGGTTTTCATGTAAACTGTGCTCCAGAACTTCAAGTTGGATGCGTTAGTGTCGACCACTTTTAACTCGCTTCCTTTTATTTAGTCTTGGCCGAAGTCAGTTGTTTCATTACCCTTCGATACATTTCGATCCTTAGCTTTGTAGAGGACGAATTTTTGTCAACATCACAATGTTTTAATCTGGCACATTTATGTTTTTGTTTCACATGTATACTAATAATACAAAAATTTTGTTACTAATAAAAATTATTGAAAATTCCATTTTGGAAATTTTATTTGATCAACCACATTGAATAGCAATTTACGTCATAAGAACGGAAGAAGTTACAATATGAGTGAGATGTTTCCAGTCTGTGAAACAATTGCAGTGCTGTGAATATTTTAAAATGGAAATTAAAGATAGATAAAGAGATATTTCGTAAACCGATTGTAATTCAATAAAACAATTGAACAATTAATTCCTCAAAAATAGGAATAAAGGCATAAAAAAGTAAATAATGTGAAAAGAACAATTTTGTTCCTGAAAAAAAGTAAATAATATTAACATGATTAATGAGGATTGGTTTACTTGTGAGACTTGGGAAGTGGTTTCTACTAAGCTACATGACATTACAATGTATTTTGTAACTAATAAATGGATCTTGGCTACAGTCCACGATGACGGAATCCGCTTCCTAATAGACAAAATATCCCATTATTAAATCCATGTTGTTGGTTCAATGTAATATGCATCTTTTCAAGTTTTATGAATCTATGGCGAATCGAAGGTGTTGACATGTATTTTGAAATTCTTTGGGCACTACAAAACCTATCTCAAACAAAGGAAACGAGTAAATTCGCTTTTATGAAGTCTTTTCTTCCAGGACATAAGAAATAAAGAGGCAAAAACTCTTGAGTCGTCTTTTAATTGGAAGCAATTACAGTGTACAAGATAAAATTATGCATGAGAGGACATTGTATATTCAACATTTCTTTCTTAGAGCTACAAGTTTGTTTTTGTCTTCAGATATTAAGAAATATTTTTAAAACACTTAATTGAATTTTATTAACACCTTCCATAGTTTACATTCCTGGCACGGCTATTCTATGTTAAATCCACCTGTGGAGGACAATTTGAGAGGAGAAGACATTGATACACGGCATGTTTTCCTCAGGGCGTGAAGGTATGTGGAAAGAGGGGAAGAGAGGAGACTCACAGGGACAATGTGGTGGCGAGTAAGTGCATATAAAACCGAGCACCATTACCATGACTCACAGTGAAACCTGAAGCAAATGGTAATGTGAACAAAAGAAGAATTGGAAATGCCTACAGACATGGAGGCGTGTATTACCAGGATTCTATGTAATTTAATTCAGTCCTTTAGCACTAGGAGGATTGAGAGGGGCCGTGAATGGAATAAAAGTTATTGGGGTTGGAATAAAACTCAATATTTCATTGGCGAGCAAAAGCATTTTATAAAATTTTCTAAAATCTAAATCGTAATTTCAGTTGAAAGTTGATCTAACATAATTTCCGGATGAATATATTTTCATTCATAATATATATGACATGATCGCAATCGCAATCTCAATCGCATACAAATCATTCTTTCCATAACAATGATTTTTGGTCAGTATATTACTAGTTCACATGTTTCGTTCTGACCAAATCCAAAACAAAATATTGACAAAAAATAGGTTTAGGCCAAATATATTAGCAAAATGCTGTGATACTATTGTAGATATCCTGCCTATATCAAATGAAAGAAGAAATTAAAAAATAGTAAAGTGATGCTTTCATCTCAAAAAGTTATGTTTTGTAGATATTATGTTCTGACCGAACACCACACAATGATGAAAATTAGATGGAAAACGTATCAACTTACAAAAACAATTTATTAATCATGCAAAACATTGCAATACTAGACAAGAGAATCTGTAATCCAAACCCATAGAGAAATAATTGATATCCTTTGAGTTTTCTTGTAAAGATCTTCTCACAACCTAATTTTACGTTGCTTGCATTGGATTCAGCTTTTAAATATTTTCACTATTTATTTTTCAGAACTAGTAAGAATCTATCTACTTTTTCAATAATCTAGAAACTTCCAGTTACGTATTTTTTTCCTAGCTACTACTGTTTCTAGAGCAATTTACGAACAATAACAGTAGGGACAACAATTTAAAAATAATTCAACAACGGAAAATGTAGAGCATGGAGTCACTTCTAAGGAAACGACCTTTTTATTTTATATATTACTCTGTATTTATTATTGAACTAAAGTCTTGCTTGTTGTGAAAAAGGACAGTAATACGTCAAACCCACAACTCTACTTTTGACGTTTGAACGCAAAAACTTCAGGTAATTCTAATTACCATAACAACTTAAATTATATACTTAAGACAATTAGCTGATTTGCTAAATGCTAGTAATTATTCCGTATTACCTCGTTTCGACTGAAATGCAACGAAATTAAGGCAGCTGGACCAGGTGGGTGGATGTAACACAAGGTTTGGACGTCTCTACCTGTCATAGCTGGGAGCCATGCGTCCGGAGAAATTCTTCAGAATTACGTTTCTCCTGTCAGTGCGAAACCTGTTTACAAGCCACCTGAAGTTTTCAGTGGTAATTCTTTACATTGCCGTAAGTGAGGGAAAGAAAAGAGTATAAGAAGACTATTTTTTGTAAGGAAGAAAATGATAAAAGGGGAAACAAACTGATACAAATAAAAGCAGATAATTATTACTAAGACAGCCAAGAGAGTTTCTGGAGTAAATGGAACAGGGTGGGGCGGAGACGTAATTATAATTACTTTTAAAAATCGATTTATTCTGTTGTTTGTGATTCTGATACAAAACAAATGTCCGTGCAACGTAGGGATACTTCTGTTAATTTATACACAATGTGTGTCATTTCACGCAAAAAAATATCATCTTCCGCTCTTGTAAATAAATACATTTTTGTATGAAATGTTTGCTGAGAAATGATGTGGACAGCCGTTTTTAACGATTTCTCGTCTTCTGTGACGTCCAAAAGTGTTCAAAGTGAGTCAAAGCGCTTAGAATACTTTCCAAGTACAGTAGAAAAAAATGAAACTTTTTTTGGTACAAAGGACGACAAATGAAACGGTGTTGAAATGACAGAATATGACAGAATATCGCGCGCGGCCGTCGACTGTCAGAACCTTAGCCCGTCAGCCGGCCGGCATAATTTCGAAGCACTCGCTGTTTGCAATTTTCTGATTGATTAACGTTTCCAGGCGTAATCAGTGCTTTGGTAATTAGTCCTAAAAGTGTAGAGCATGTTATTTATCGCGAGAGGTGACAATTATCCTCTTCCGCTGGACGGCGAGATCCGTCGCCGACCTACCGTCGACTAACGGGGGTTTTCCAACCTGATATTAGGTCCCACCTGCGGGGCACCGCCCCAATCGGGACAAGCTCTAAGATCCCGATCGGTCTCCCGCCATGTGTGCAATGAAGTGCATGTTAGTGTAAGAGTATGTAAGGGGTGAGGATAGGATAAGCAAGAAGGTAAGAAAGATTGCGCGCGGTCCGTGGCTCGTTTGTCATGGCACTGCTCTGGCATTCGCCTGGTGTTGACTGGAGAAACCATGGAAACTACAGATCAGAGCAGCTGGCCGCTAGAATTATCCTCCAGGCAGCGCGCTGCAGCGGCTGAATTCACCCAACTCTGCGGCATATGTCCCAAATCCTGCCACTGTCGGGACTCGAATCATAGAACCTCCCGGTCAGTGTTTGCAATTGACATAAATGACCTCCCGAGACTACAACGTTCAGCGCTTTGCGTGTTGGAAATGCGCACCAAGTTCCGGTGCCACAGAGAATAATACGAAATGGGAAAACTTAGAAAACAGAAAAGAAACATGTTTTTCCTATGCTTCTAAAGTCAAAAGAGTAAATTAATAATTTCTATATAATATGAGAAATTAACGTAATGATTTGTTCGACCGTTCGTCGTCAGAGTCGGCAATGACGTTCACACGTCATTTTCATCTGTTTTACGCGGTGCAATTTCCGTCTAAATTTTGATAGACGCAAAACTGATATAGATCGTTTCAACTACACAGTTTCTGAGCAAAAGGTGAAGAAAAGCATAACGAAGTTTACTTGCACGTTATTTTTCTTAAGAATAATTTAAAAGTTGAATGTAGTCTTTAATGGAATAATGAAGTATCACGGTGAAATCCTTATTTATTTTCCAGCACCTGTGTGCCCTTCACCTAAAGTGCGACTCACTTTTGCTACTCCAACGCCAATGGCATAAAATTCTGTTTCAGCCCTCTCGTCCTCAAATAGTGGCCAGCCATTCGACCGGTGCACATTTGTATGGTGACAGACGTTTTTTGACACATCCTATCATCGAGTCTTGGCCTCTTTCGCCCAGGGATCATTGGCAAAACCACTTCCTTTCATCCCCTCTACCTGAACTCTGCTTCTGCGCGCTTTTTTCTTCTAAGGGCCCCAGCACACGAGTCTTGCCTTGACACGCGATACGTAATGTGCGTCCTAGAATAAAACTGTATAATTCGAAACACCACACGAGAGCTATGGCCGTTCCGCATAAGATACAGTGTTAATCTACGACGCGCGTTACTTATCGCGCGTCAACGTATCGCTCGTGTGACGCAGGCCTAAAACTTGCTGCATAGAGCTATGCGTAATGTGCGTCCTAGAATAACACTGTATTATTCGAAACAGCACACGAGCGGTATGTCCGTTCCGCATAAGATACAGTGTTAATCTACGACGCGCGTTACTTATCGCGCGTCAACGTAACGCTCGTGTGACATAGGCCTAAAACATCTTGCATACAGCGATGCGTAATGTGCGTCCTAGAATAAAACTGTGTAATTCGAAACAGCACACGAGCGCTATGGCCGTTCCGCATACGGTACAGTGTTAATCTACGACGCGCGTTACTTATCGCGCGTCAACGTAACGCTCGTGTGACGCAGGCCTAAAACTTTCTGCATTGAGCGATGCGCGCGTTTGAGCCCTTCCGAGCCCACTGTGCGGCGTGGGCCGGAGGTGAAGGAGCGAGAAAGGGGCTGCGTCGAATTGGGGCGGGCGGAGCAGAGGCGGCGGGGAGGGGGCGGGGCGGGGCCGATCCTGCGCTCGCGGCGGGGCGAGTAGAGGGACAAGGTCGTAAACCGGCCGAGGAATTTCCCTGCGAGCGCCGTAGCGGAGCGGAGGGGAGATGGGCAGCGCGCGCCGCCGCCCCCGGCCGCTGAGGGCGTGCGCGGTCAGGGCTCTCGGATTGAGATGTCTCCTCCTCCACCGCCCCGCCCCGCCCCCTCCCCATCCCTCAGCCCCGCCGCGCTGCAGGCTCGCGTGAGCCGCCTTCGATCAGCGGGACCTCACCGGGAGAAGGTTGCCCCACGCAATGGTTGTCACTTGTTCTTCGCAGCTGCTTCGGCAATTAGCGCTTGGGCTACTTGGATTTTCTTGTGTTGATGGCTCTACTTTTGCGATGTGAAGGTGACGCAATTTGTTACGCACGTTGTTATTTATAGTTTCGAAGCGGATTGGGATAACGCCTGTGCTGCCACTCTGCTCCGCTTCGCCGAAAGTACACTCGGTGGAGAAGTGAAGTCTTAAGATTTTCCTAGCTACGGTGATTCGAACGGTATCGGCTGACCCTATGACGAAAAAATTTACCGGAAAGAGGATTTTCCATGTAGTGAACCTTGCTTAATTATCGTTTGAATGATATTAATGCAGGTTTTTTTGGCGCAATAGTACATTTGGTAGAGAATATCTTTGAAGCGAAGTGAGCGAGATGCTCGATCTTTGAAAAGTATGATTTTACCAGGATGACTTTCTCTTCTATACAGCAGTAGAGTCACTATGGTGAATTTGCCTTTACGAGATTATTCCTTGGATAAATATAAAAATGCTACGAACACCTCGTGGCATAATATTGTTCATTAATATTAATTACCTTTAGAATAGCGGAATCTTAGACTGCTTTTACTCATTTGTGCAACAATACAATTACAGTGGCCTATTCGCCCTTGGAAAACGTTTCTTTGGTTGATTGATTCATTGGTGATCCTAGGCGCGTCAAGGGCTAAGGTCATTAGTCCCGTAAGTGTAGTTCATTGGTTATCACAGGAAGTGGCGGTGGTCTTCCCCGCTGGATGGCGAGATCCGGCGCCGGCCTGTGTCGGATTACGCGGATTTCCCTCAACCAGGAATCTTCCATCAGCAGGACACCGCCCCGGCCGGGACAAACTCTAAGCTCCCGACTCGTCTTCAGGCACGTGTGGTGGTGTAAGTGTGTTTAAAGTACATTGTAGAGAAATAATTTCGTCATTGAAAAGCATTGACAAAAACTTGAAAGTCATTATATTGATCAGGCATAATGTACGATCATTAATAATAATAATAATAATAATAATAATAATAATAATAATAATAATAATAATAATAATAATAATAATAATTGGCATTTTGTATCGATTGTCCGACTTTGCCTGTCACCTAACGGTGTCTCCTACGCCTAGGAGGATTAACTAGGCCCTGTGTCCCCTGAGCCTAGTTAATTCCCATACTTGGGGTGAGGGGGAAGAGACACATGTGGCGAATATTACTTATTGCCTTCACCGCAACTAGCAATCCCCGCCTGCCTGGGCGTTTCATCATACAGCTACAGAAACTGAGGCGATTTTAAAGGAAAGCTTCAATTCTATTTTTGCCCCGACCGGGAATCGAACCGCTGCTTATGAACAACCTTATGGCATAATAATAATAATAATAATAATAATAATAATAATAATAATAATAATAATAATAATAATTCTAGGAACGTGAAAAGTAGTTTGTGATCAGGCAAGTGTCCCTTCAACTGGAAATACAGTTGAAAATATAACTCAATTTTTTTTATTTCTTTGTCTTATCGATTTTTTTACCTTCCAAAAGATTTGTTTCTTTGAATTCTGTTTTCAGCCTAAAAAACATTACTAGAAGCAAACGTCATAGCCTCTTAAGTACTGGAACAAAGAAACAACATTCGTTTCTTTCTTGTTTAACAGAGCATTTAGCTATTGGCATTTGCACCTTAAGCTAATTACTTCTCTTGACGTCGCTTCAGGTACTGTTTCCGAGTCTTGTTTACTTAATTTCAACTACTCCGAAACCGCGTCTTTACGAACCCTTATTTAAATCCGCCTTCCTCCATTCAAAGCTCGCTCATTCCCTCTCTTTCCTTGGCGGGTTTGAGTCTTCCGCCTGGCGAGTCGTTCCGTTCGCGAGCGCATCAGTCTTCGGCGTGAGGCTGCGATCGGGGCCACGCGCCATTAGGCAGAGGGCACCTCGCCCAAGAGCTAATTTCCCAGAACAAATGAAGCTCTACGATGGGAACGCGGTGTTTTACGACCTGAGTCCAGTGCGATGCTTCAAACCAGGGAACCGGCGCGTATGGACAGATTCGTATTCAACTCGAGAATATTCCGATGTTTTTGTAGAACGGGAGCAGGGTGCAATGTATTTTCTAGTGAGTCATCTATTCTAGATTGCATCATTGTTTGCGAGCATAGTCGGCGGGAAATATGACACTTTCATTAACTAAATTAATTCACAGTGTATTTCTTAGACTGATCAGAAGGAAATTAAATATATTTCGATACATTTTGTGCTCACTGCAAACCTCTTAAGAGTGCGAAAAGTTTTAGGAACTAACTTATGACATTCCTTGCAAGTGTTCCTCTCAATTTCAGCAGATAACAAATATCCTTTGTGATAAATCTGTATTGAGACATACCAAAGGAATTATTGATTAAAACACAATGAAATAGTAGCTCATTTCGAAACATTGACACGCGGAATGATAAAACAGGAGTATCATGTTATATTTACAAAGAGGATATTGGCTAGCCGTGTTGGGCATTGAAGAATTGGAAGCAAATATCACAATGTCAATATTAGGACTAAGAAATTCTCGAGGCTGAAATCAACAATAAATATTGAACACAGTATATTCCTAGAAAAAAATAAACATAGTTATAATTTAGGTCGTGGACTTCTATTATTTTTATTTTTTATTCTTGAAGCGTCTTAAGACGAGATACAGGGAAGCTGAACCACCAATAGTGACAGATTTTAGTAGGTTTAGGTGTCGAATCAAGATAGGTGACTGTCGAGAAACGAGTTTAAGGCAAATGACAAAATTACAAAAAGTTAGAAGGCAAACGAAAACGGAGGTGAAGTGTTTCTCTACTCACTTAAACTGCGAAACCGAATTGTGCGCCGCAAAACTACCGGATTGTTCCATCAGGTGTCCTTCTAATACTAAAATTTATAACGACTTGGTCGGTTTTCAATTCTGTACGTACTGAGGCGGTTCTATCTGAGTTCTATCGAGTTCTATCTTTTTTGTTAACCAGATCAGTGGAATCATCACTTTACAGATGAGTATTAGCTTTAATTAAAACCAATAGTGACTCGCAGTTACAAGTAACTGTAAATTAGCACGCTATCATACCCCTATTTCTGACCGAGGACATCACCACTGGGTACCTCTATGATGATTGTTGTTAATTTTGTGAAATTAAATTCCACAAGAAAGTCTTGAGAGAATGCAATTTTGAAGTGTGCTACGAATGAGTCCTTTTTCGGGGTTGCATGCGCAATTTTTGATTCAGTTTTAAGCGAGGGTATTGTTTGGATTGGTCGGATGAAATGCCGACAGACTTTCCAAAGATTGTTCGAATTTTGGTATCTAATTTAGAGATGAAATGTTGAAATTTTTGCCTATGATACTGGTTGAGAGCGCTGTGGACAGCTTCCGTTGCTTTATTAACTTTCGGTTTTAATGTAGGGAGGTGGTGTATCTGCCACTGGCGCCGATTTGACGTTTGAAGGATATGAGGATTAGTATAGTATTACTTTGGATGGGATTCGTGAAGTGACGAATTGGGTTTTTAGGTTTCGGAGATGCATCTTTAACTGTCTGAAGTACTGCCATTGTAAAAAATAATATTGCTTGTTCTAATTCTTTGGAAGACATATGTTTATTAAAATCTTTGGCCACTACAATATTTATAATGCTATGTGGATTATGGGTAATGAGTAGGGTCGATAGGTTCAAGGACAGTTATATTTTGGTTTATGATATAGTTGAATACAATTTTTCCGATTGGGCAAGTGGTTCTACAGTTCTATCTGATAATTCTTTTTTAACAGCATCCTTAACATCCTAAACTTTAAAACTAAACCTAAACTAATATGCAAAAACAAAATTTCCATCTTGGTTCAGTTGCTCAAACTTCATGACACAAGCTCGAAGACGTAGGAAATTAAATTTTTGGCTATCCGGGAGACGCGTCAGCCTCTCAGCCAACGACGCGGCGTCTCCCGTATAGCCACGAATTTATGGATTGCAGCCGCGGAAGCTTACGTGTGCGACGTAGGGAATTGTTATAGATGATAGTAATGATAATAAAAGAATTGAAGAGAAAACGGAAGTGGGAGAACCCGAGGAAACCTGCTGCGACCCTGCTTTGTCCACCTCCACGAGGAATCAAACCCGGTGCCAGCAGTGGAAGAGGAGAGGATTGAACGCATCATCACGGGCCACTCTCAACTATAAAGGAAAAGTAAAATAATATTTTTACCAATTATAATTACACAAGCAACACGATGTTATTACGAGGTTTTGACTATTATTTGTCAGGCTTCGCAAGGGAATGCTGGTGTGTTTACCTGGGAGTAAATTCAAATGCGCTTTAAGCGCTCGACATACTCGCAATTTACTCGCACACTTCACGGAGTCAAGTCTACATCATAAACAAACTTATGTCAGCAATAAACGCCACAAAGGAAATAAATATGAATAACGTTCTTGCCTGTGACTCGTCCCTCATCGATCCTCGTAGACACACTTGTAAAGAAAAACCAACGATTTCACTCGAGAATGTCATTTCAAGATACATGAAATGATGTGGTGAGGGAAAGCTTTGCAATTGATTCGGGTTCGAATACCGACGATGGCAAGATGATTTACTAGCTCAATAGACAGGAGGACACGCGATGTCTGGAGGAGAATTCTAGCGTCTGGCTGCTCCGATCGGTAGTTTTCCGTTGTTTCTCCGATCAATAAGCAAATGCTGGAGCAGTACCCTAACAAACGGGAAACCGTGCGCGATCTCCTATCCTCACCCCTAAATTATACACACACTTGCATGCACTACGCTAATACACATTCTGAGAGTCAAGTAGGTAGCTGAGAGCTTGACGTGGCTGAGGTGGTACTTTGCTGGTGCGCGAGACCTGGAGGGGGAAAACCCGCCAGCAGACGTGTAGGCAGGCGCCGGATCTCACCCTCCATCTGTGGAAGAACAAAGCCACTTCCGTATATGATAATAATGAAGATGTGGTGGAATGCAAAGTAGATGAAAAGGGAGAACCCTGAGAAGAGCAAAAAATCGTTTACCACAAATTCTACCCAAAGAGATCAGAAAATGGACCTTCGAAGCCATACGCGAAATAGGAAAAATACCGGTCACAAGGATTTGGACATAAACCTATTTAATTGTATCGTATTGTTAACCGAACGAACTGAATGATCAATGCTCAAACACTATGTTCAACGTTTACAAACGAGACAAACAAACAGTACATTTATATATATTTTCATAGAAAGAGTACATTTAAAAAAGTCAAATCTCTCCTATTTCTTCCATTATCATTTAAACGTAAGTAAACACTTAATATCTAAGCTTTATCACTATCAGTATATCTAGTACGGCGATGACCTTTCGTTAAGGGTGGCTATCAAGATAATTGCACCAACATTATACAATAGATTTTTGCCCACCTCATTATCACTCAAAAGTCATAATGAGACCTTTGGAAATAAAACGTTTTCAAATAATATGATTGTAAAAATATTTGTGATGATCCTCAATCCTCCTCCGTAGGTATTGTTGGACACACCTGAATTGGTTTTAATGGATAGGTAATGAGTGAAGATATGGTATGAATGATGGAATAAAATGCTGCAGAAGGGGAGAAAGCCTACCGCGGATTCCCTTTGTGCATCGCAACTTCCACATGGGTCGACCAAAATTTCATCCCCTGTACCTACATGTACGAGGCAACAGATATGGCGACACCCTTCACGTTGGCTTGGGGGCGATTTTCTCCTCTCGGTGCCTCCCTCAATAGAGCATCGTCCCAGCCGAACAAACTCTACACCCCCGACTGGTCAAGGCACGCCCTTCCTTGTCCCGGAAGAACAAGGTAGAGGTAGAGAAGATCGCGCGTTTGTTGGGGTACTACTCCCATATTCGCCTCATATTGATCGGATAAATAACGGAAAACTACCGATCAGAGCAGCCAGCCAGTAGAATTCTCCTCCAGACAGCGGCTGAACAGCGATACAGCTAGTGTCAAAAATTCCACCACCGTCGGGACTCGACCCCTAGGCCCTCCCGGAGAGAGCCGCTTCATAGAAGTTCAACGGTCTGACCACGGCACCACGAGTCGCCCCGCAGCAAGATACATTGACGAATTAACTTATACCACCTGGAGTGAGTACAGGGACAAAGCGGAGTGTTGCAAGCCCCGCCCGCTGAAAGCCCATCTTTTTCGTCCGTCCGTCCGTCTGGTCGGGGCGACCCGTGACGACTCGTAACGGGCAGCGGCGCGGCGCGGCGCGGCACAGGGCATTACGCACCGCAAAAAGCCTCGTCCTTGCCGTGACCTGCCCGAGCGCCCGCCGCCGAGACGCGCCGCGCCGCGCCGCGCCGCGCCCGGCAGCCTCCCTCCCCCCCGGGCAAAAACGCGGCAATGACTTTATTGTCTGGCGGCGGCGGCGTTGAGATGCGGAGGCTGGTGCGGTGGCGGTGGCGGTGGCGGTGGCGGTGGCGGTGGCGGTGGCGGTGGCGGTGACTGCGGTGGCGGTGGCGGTGGCGGCGGTGGCGGTGGCGGTGGCGGCGGTGGGGGTGGCGGTGGCGGTGGCGGTGGCGGTGGCGGTGGCGGCGGTGGTGGTGGCGGCGGTGGCGGTGGCGGTGGCGGTGGCGGTGGCGGTGGCGGTGGCGGTGGCGGTGGCGGTGGCGGTGGCGGTGGCGGTGGCGGTGACTGCGGTGGCGGTGGCGGTGGCGGCGGTGGCGGTGGCGGTGGCGGCGGTGGGGGTGGCGGTGGGGGTGGCGGTGGCGGTGGCGGTGGCGGTGGCGGTGGCGGCGGTGGTGGTGGCGGCGGTGGCGGTGGCGGTGGCGGCGGCGGCGGCGGTGGCGGCGGTGGTGGTGGTGGCGGCGGTGGCGGTGGGGTGGCGGTGGCGGTGGCGTTGGCGGTGGCGGTGGCGGTGGCGGTGGCGGTGGCGGTGGCGGTGGTGGCGGCGGTGGCGGTGGCGGTGGCGGCGGTGGCGGTGGCGGTGGCGGTGGCGGCGGTGGTGGCGGTGGTGGCGGTGGCGGCGGTGGTGGCGGTGGCGGCGGTGGTGGTGGCGGTAGCGGTGGTGATGGTGATGGTGGCGGTGGCGGTGGCGGTGGTGGTGGTGATGGTGGCGGTGGCGGTGGCGGTGGCGGTGGCGGTGGTGATGGTAGCGGTGGCGGTGGCTGTAGCGGCAGCGGCGGCGGTGGTGGCGGTGGCGGTGGCGGTGGCGGTGGCGGTGGCGGTGGCGGTGGCGGTGGCGATGGCGGTGGCGGTGGCGGTGGCTGGCGGTGGCGGCGGTGGCGGCGGTGACCGGCAGATGTAAAAGCATGGTGGAAGCACAGAAAGCAACTAAAGTACAGGAAAAGGCAAAAAAAGATATCCCAAATGCGAATCAAGCTTTGAAATGGAAGCATGAAGAGTCAATGCCATTTTCTGAAATCTATTACGCAATGTTGGCCGTGATTTAATTGCAGCTTATTGATAGTGCAGAAAGTAACCGAAATAATAATTAAATTACTGGTCCTATTAAACCACACATACTTCGTGGTAGTGAGAGGTCAACTGATGTCACTTCAGTACCTGTGACCGGGAGGTCCTACGTTGGAGCCATCTCACGGAAAAAGTCTCATCGCAGAGCTTGAAAGTTGAAATACAACGCAATGAACAGTTAAAAGACATCAGCAGTTTGCTATGATGAATATTTCGTTTATCCGCGTTTTGATGTATATCTGAATGACGTTCAATGGATTTGTGTTCACAGTAACAACACTCAAATTCCTCAAAATTTGATACAGTACATGCATCACTCATAAGTAAATACATTCATCAAAATCAACATTCCACTAACAATTATACTTGCCGCCAGCGAAACAAATACTTTTGAATACGAAACTAACTGATGAACAAAGACTGTGCCATACTGTAGCACCACACGTTATATTTATTGATTGCTGAGGCTCAAACTCAGCTATTCGAAATTTATTTCAAAACAAGTCCAGATTATAATGCTCCTCTCCAATCTTTAAGATTAATTTGAAAATTGAGAACAAGGTATGGTTTGTATTTCCTTTATCACACCACCTGTTTACCTGTTTCTCTCACTGACGCTCAGGTTCTTACAGATATGTAGGCATTTCAGTTTCGAAAATCACTGTATTAATCTCCATCGCTGAATGGATGGCAGTGTGGTGTGTGGTGTGTGGTCCTCTTAAATATTATTCAAAAGGTAAAAGAGGAGCGCTCATTCACGATTTAGTGGATTGAGTTCCATTCGGCACCTTTGCACCTTGTCGTAAAACGAAAGGCTGGAAAATCCATCGAATCTCGTTAGCCTTCGGGCGAAGACCACCCCGCCAACAGCGCTGCGTTCGACATTTCACTCCTGTGAGGTCTTTGCGGTTGTGACTCAACGCGGAGCTGAATTTATGAGGTTATGAGGTTACAGAGAGGACCAGGCATACCATTACAACACGTCAGAACAATAATGCGTCGACAGGTTGTACTATATCATCCTTTAAAAATGTTCCTCAAAAATGTAGGAAGAGATTTTAAAATTCATGGTTATGCTTGAATATTTCTAGAAGTTACTTCCATATTGTGTCATACATTCGCTGTGAGAATTATTTCCGATAAATGTGTGTAGTAACTTATTAAAAGCATTGAAACACAGCTACATAATTTTTGAAAAACACAATTGGCAAGGTGGAAGCCATAATGTCAACACAAGTTTGTTACAATAATTATGTATTTTTAATAAATTATATTTCTTTCCTACTCACAGCATATTTAGGTGATTTTGCCCCAACTATTTTTAATGTATTTTAAAATAACATAAATAGTTAATTTACCAAATATATCTAAAAGAAAATACCTAAATCTCTAAGGTGTATTCGTAATTAACTAGTAAAATCTCGCCATTCAACCTGTCTTCAACAAACAATTATCAGAAAAATGTGATAAAAAACTGACTAGTATACCAGCAGCTTTTCCATTTCGCAGGAGCAAAAAGTGACTCGCCTTAAAGAAATAAACGGTAAACCTGAGAATTCTTCGATCATTATTCTCCGCGTACAGCAGAATTCTCTGAAAAAAGAATTCTCTAAAAACTATCAATCAACTAAAGAAAAGTAGGAATTCGTGTTTTTGTGCTTCGTGAATTTGTGCAATAAAGAATTGTTTTTCTTTCTATTATTATTATTATTATTATTATTATTATTATTATTATTATTATTATTATTATTATTATTATTATTATTATTATTATTATTATTATTAATTTGTGAAATTGTAAACCACATGAAAATATGTCTGTATTTTTAATCATAATGACTCAGCCGTTAAAGTCCCAATCAGTAAAAAATTTATAATTCATCATTCGTTCATTTTTTAGACTCGACACTAAAATTCAACAATAGTTTCCCCACATAGTTGACCGTTGCGTGGCAAATTTGATGATCGCTTATAAAGCTCGTGTTTTCATCCATATATCAACATTTGATTCAATAATCAACCATTATTGAGGTGGATACATTACCGGTTATCTCGTCGTCCTAACCT
>JAZDUA010000709.1:660000-661396 GCA_038098605.1 Gryllus longicercus
TACTTCTTATTTTTATTTAAAGGGAAGAATCAATGATCGCGGAACAAAAAATTAGGTTTCTTAATCATGTGATAACTGGCCATACACAACTACGCAGTATTATACTGCCTTTTGTAGAGATGGAATCATGGCATCTAGCTTTACAATTTACAAAGATAAACCACTACATTTTGATGTTCTATCCAAAGTATTGAGAATGGTATTAGTAATGAGAGTGCACATTGTCAACATTCTTACCCTTACGTTTAAAATTTCACAAATAATGTAGTTTTCATTGTTCTTTTTTACCGCAGAAGTACTGTGTAGAACCAAAATGTCGGTTTCACGGTCACTTAACTTGTAACGGTCTGAAGGATACGCAGGTCGTGGAAGAGTTTTTAAAAACTAACAAACTAGCCCACAATTCCCCAAAACGCAGCAATGACAGAGAATGACAAACTAATTCCTGACCACCAAACTCTTTTCCCCTCACAAGCCCTATTTATTTTGTGAACCGTCATTCTTTCACCTGACGTTGTGGAGACTAAGGTGACAGAGGGCGACACGTGGAAGAGGCCGTGACTATACCGCACCGTCTATGTTTGGAGACAGGGCGACGCGTGAGATGAGGATTAGGTCCACAAACGACGGGCAGAGGGCGCTGGAGAAAACGGTTCTGAATGGAGCTCCGGCGGGCGTTCCTTGAATTCCCAATTCAGAAACACGTCATGATTTCGTGATCATTTTACGCTGGGTTTCCGACAAAGGAGGGCAAAAAGCGTCTTTCCATTAACGTTCTTTCTTCGACCGTCTGATGTGCTACAAAGAAAGTGTGGACGCTTGCAAATAGGAAAAACCTTTTTAAAATATTTAAGAATTTGAAGGTCATTAAAAAAACCATAATGTAAATTTTGTTTAAAAAACATTTAATTTTATAATATTGTAGGTAGGTACAGTATGTAAAATTAGAACTTAAACTGAATTAAATCGTACAGTACATAGTTGTAACTTTGTAATGCACCGTGTCAATTACCAAAATTTTCTTCTTCAACTCCCATTGTATAATTCTCACATTGGAAGGCTAAAAGCAGTTGCATAATGATACGCATTACGATTCAGATTTCATTGATTGTTGACAGGTTGTTGACCAATCACAATGACGTTTAAAAACCAAGTATTGACAATTATTCATTGAGAATCGCTCAAGTAAATGTTTCGTTCGATTGTGTACATTAAAAATTGCATTTAATACTATATTACGCTGTTAGTTTTAATTTTATTATTGTTATTATTATTATTATTATTATTATTTATTATTATTATTATTATTATTATTATTATTATTATTATTTTATTAGTGACTTTTACGTAGAATATTATTTAAAATAAATTGACCACTTTGTCATTAGGGTCGCAA